>OX352233.1:13748641-13763641 GCA_947086465.1 Eupithecia exiguata
TGCATTTTACTCATATTCAATAATATGTGTAAATTCATAACTTATCTAACTATTTATTCCTATTAATTACCTTATTTGCTATTTTAGTACAAAAGTTTATGAACTTAATTCTTTTTTCTCTGTCACACATTATTTGGTTTGCAGTTTTAACATTTATTATGCAATCTAAGACGTTTTCGGCCTCATATCTCTCGTTACCATAGACGGGACATTCGAAAATAATGTGTTCCGCGGATTCATGTTTTTCGGGTTCACAGATGCATGATGGGTTTTCCTTACATCCGAAACGAGTCAGATATTCAGAAAACCCACCATGCCCCGTCAGCACCTGTGTCATGACACTTGTGGGCTCATATTTTCTGACGATCCTGTATGCCTCAATTGCGTCCGGAAAGAAAATCTTCGTTGCAGCAGCCGTGCCTTCCGAAGCGTATCGCCGGTTCCATCTGTCAAGAGACTCCGTACGGATCTGTCTTTTGACAGATGAAATCGGACACGCATCGTAGTCCGGTTTCCTCTTTAATTGGAGGGCTGCATTTTTAGCGAGGTGGTCAGCTCTTTCATTTCCCTCCAATCCAGCGTGGGCTTTAATCCAAAATAGTTTCACTTCTTTGTTTTGGTGCTTTATTTCCCTCAAGTTTTTCCGACTGTCTACAGCCAGTGGGTGGATGGAATTGGGATTTGTTATTGATTCCAGTGCAGATTTCGAATCACTGTAAATTCCGAAGCTGCATTCAGGGCGCTTCAGGATTTCACACGAGGCTTTCCATATGGCCAAGAGTTCCGCCTGATAGACCGTGCAGTAGGATGACAGTTTCAACTTGATAGCTTTGGTTTCAACGTCATTGTTCCAGAAGGATAATGCCGCACCTACTTTGCCGTCAATTTTACTTCCGTCTGTGTAGATCCGTACTGCTTGGCTGTTATTACTGTCAACGTCCTCCCGGTCCATCAGGCTTACGAACTCCAAGCACATATGTTCTGCCGGGTGAGGCAATCCTTCATAAGCCTCCATCCGCTCCACTTCTCTATCCATTAATGCTGGCTGGGGTTCTCCTCGTTTTGCGAGGTACAGAGCAGCTGCCTCCTGTATTCTCAGGTCTAACGGCAATATCCCAGCCAGGACCAATGCAGCGTTCAGAGAGACTGTGCGGTACGCTCTCGTGAGCTTCTGAGCAAAGCCTCTCTGAACAGCGTTGAGCTGTTTTCGGATGCACAACTTCCTAGTCGCCGGTGCCCAGACGCTGGAGGCATACATGATCGTCGGTTCAACAACTGCAGTGTAGATAACGCGAATGACTTCAGGGTGGAGACCCCAGCTGACCCTAGCAGCTCTCGACAACTGCTTGTAAAAATTTAGTGCCCTTTTGCAGACATTTGCAGCGTGACTGTTAAATGTTAGCTTGTTGTCGATTGTAAGCCCCAGGATCTTAAACTCGTCCGACATGCGAATATCGACCCCCCCCATGTTCAGGTGTGGTGTGTCATATTTGAGTTTGCGTGTCATCAGCATCGCGTTTGTTTTTTGCGGTGCGAAGGTCAGCTTGTTTCTGACACCCCACTCCCGAACATAAGCGAGGGCGGCATTCGCACCTCGCTGAATCTCCATCCCCGAGTCACCGTCGAACACCATGACCACGTCGTCAGCAAAGGCCTGACAATAGTCACCCCGTTCCTGCAGACCCTTCAGCAGAGGATCCAAGATGAGGTTCCAGAGGATTGGACCCCCTATTGACCCTTGTACACAGCCCTTCGTAGTTGTCCTAGTGACCTCTTCTCCCGCATACCTGACTTTCACCTTTCTTTCGTCCAGGTATGAGTTTATGATCCTTCTAATGTTGATCGGACATTTTTCCTCGGCTAAGCGGGTTTTAATAACAGGCCACCAGGCACTATCAAAGGCTCCCTCTATGTCCAGTGAGATCATTGTTACAAGTTTTTTCTGGTCTAACTTTCCGCGTATGTGTTGCAACAGGACATAGAGAGAGTCTTCGGTGCTTCTCTGGGGCATAAACCCGTATTGCCATGTACTCATTCTGGGGATAAGATGCCACTTCATTCTTGCCACGACTAACTTCTCCAAGATTTTTCCCAATACCGGTAATAACCCAATTGGCCTGTAGGATTTCGCCTGTGTGTAGTTGTCCTTTCCAGGTTTCCTCAGAACTACAACAGTGACCTCCTTCCAGGTTTTTGGGAAGTAACTGAGCTCCAAGCATTTGTTTGCAAGCGCGAGGTAAAGGCCCAAATCTTGGTTGATTGCATGCATGCATATATCGGCTGTTAAACCATCTGCACCCGGTGCCTTTTTCGGGTTGAAGCTATTCACAGCAATTTTCAGCTCCTCAGGCGTAAACGGCGGATCAAGGTGTTCATCGTGACCCGGCTCGTTTACTTGATTGGCTTCCTTTCTGAGTTGCTTGTGATAAGCATTGTCCTCCTCTGTGTTGTCCTCAGGATAAAAGGTTTCTGCAAGCGTTTTTGCCGATTCCTTTGGACTCAAAACCGTTCCTTCCACAATAAGTGGAAGGTCCTCCTGCCTCTTTAATGTTCTTCCAATAACCCTGTAGATTCCCTCCCACACACCTTCCCTTTCTTGCTTCTCACAGAACTTTTTCCAGCTAGCTGTCTGCTCATGCTTTGCCAGAAGCTCATATTGTTCTTTCTTTTGCAGGTACTCTTCGATGACACCCCTCCTACGAGTCGGCGCTGCGCAACGGATTCTACGCTTTCTCGTGCGGACCTCTCTCTTCAGCTTGGTGAGTTCTTCGGTCCACCATGGTATGGTAAGTTTCTTGTTTGTTTTAATTTTTGGTATGCTACTGTTACATGTTTTTACTATTGCTTGTATATATGCTTCTACTTTTTCCTCTAAATCTATTTTATTGCTTATTTTTGATATTTCTTCTTTTGTTATTTGGTTTTCTACTAACAAATGGGCCAGTTTCTCATGAAACTGGTCCCAATTTGCCTTTTTGCTTTGATAAATTCTAGTTGTTCTTTTGACACTAATCCCATTTGCTTTTACTAATCTAATTTTGAAAATAATAACATTGTGGTCGGAACTTACCAAGCCTTTTTCCACTCTCCAGTCCTCTATCAATTCCAGCATCTCCACTGCGCAGGCCGTCACATCAATATAACTAGTTAGGCTCTTCCCTCCTCTGACCGTGTCGAAAGTTGGCGTGTTTCCCTCGTTGAGTACCTGCATTTCCATTTCCTCTAGGGTTCCAGCCATCTCCTCTCCTCTATCATCTTGTTCTGGGCTGCCCCACCATGAGCTTTTAGCGTTAGCATCTCCACCTATCAGGATCCTGCCTTTCCCGACAAAGCGTTTTATTTTCCTTAGGTGCTCTAGGTAAGGTTGGATGGGCTCTGTTGGTTCGAAGTAGTACGAGACCACCAGGACCTCCCAGGCACTTGTCCGTATTTTTACCACAACGATGTTGTTTGTGGTAAAATCCGGACATATAATGGCATCCACATCGTCATCAAACACAGCGACTGCTGCTTTTGTGGTTCCATTTGCCTGGTTTATGTTCTGGAAGATCCTGGCCGTCCCATAGTTCTTCATCCTACCTATTGATCCAACGTACGGCTCTTGAAGCAGCGCAACTGCAATTTTCCTTTTGTTTGCCTCGAGCATCATCTCATCAGTTGCCAGTGCCTTTCGTTGCAAGTTAGCTTGGGCTATAACATAATCAGTTGCGCTGCTGGAAGAGGTTATTACGACCGGGACCACCTTAGCAGTACGCTACTTTTGCCCTGGCTAAGGCTTCCCACTTGCGACGAATGGGGCATTCGCCGCTGAAGGCATTATGGTCTGCCCTATCAAGCTTAGCTTGCCTGCAGTTCGTGCATGATGGGACCTCGCCATTTCGCCAGTCTGGACAGTCATCCTTCAGGTGGAGTCCCCCGCAGTGACAGCACTTTTCTGTTGTCTCTCTGCAGAATCGTCTGCCATGTCCGTAGCCAAGGCAGAGTGAGCATTGGACGAGTGGCGTCTGATCCGCCACTTTTACTCTCTGTAGGTCGATTTTGACTGATTCTGCTTGGACAAGTCGCTGCCATACCTTAGGGGACACCCTCAGGACTATGTGGTGTGTGTGAGGGTTTCGTGTTCGTTTTTTGAACGCAATCTCGATTTTTTGATCCCCTAGTTCCCCAAGAGTGCCTGTGTTCTGACTTTTTAGTGCACTGAGAACGTCCTCATCGCTGTTATATTTGAGGACGTCTCTGAGGATCACTAAGGGGTCTTTATTTTTTACTTCTTCAACTATCAGTTCAGTCGTTCCTTGTAGTCTTTCTTTGATTTTTTGTCGTTCTTCTTCAGTTTTACACCCCACTATCACTTTCCTATCCTTGGCCTTTCTGATTTTTTCCACTGATATTCCACTCTCCTTGGCGTTGACTGCTTTCCTAATTCTATCCAAGACTTCCTCTCCAGTTTCCTTTTCGTCTACAGCAGTGACAACAACCGAGTGCAGCGCGGCCCGCTCCGAGAATTGCTTCCCGGGAAAAGCCGCTGCTACGCTCGCGTATGTTTGGTTCTGCTGTATCTCTTGCTGGGTTTCTATCGTCTTCTTCAAATTTTCCATTTTTTCGTTGTTTTCTTGGAGTAGTCTTGTATGTTCTTCCAGCTTTTTTAGGAGCTCGCCTTCAACTTTTGTCTTTGCCGGTTGTTTCTCTTCTTCACATCCCTTTTGGTGATCGTTTGTTGGTTTCGGTTGTCTGGCTCCTTTTACCATTCCCGTCTCTTTTACCAATTGGTACAGGCGGTCTATTGCCTGTGTGACCTCTGTTTTGATTTCGGTTTTTAGATTCCGTGAATTGTTGAGATGTAATTTGGCCTTGGTCACACAGGCTCTTGCCTCAGCCATCCTGTCAGAGACTTTGATTGATGGACTCACGTTTGGTTCCAACGGTGTTCCTCGAAGCGTCACCGTTTTGTCGAGCGTGGATGTCTCCTTTGGTTTCGGTTTTGATGCCTCCCCTGTTTTGGTCTTCTTTGGTGAGGTTGGAGTCCTGGAATGCGAATCTGATTTCCCAGACTCCCATTCTCCAATACTCCGCCTCACGTTCGATGAATGGCTCGAGTGAGCGACGGGAGTTGGGCTTCGTTTTACCTTTTTACCAAGTTCTGAGGCTGTCTCGTCCATCGTCTTTGGTTTTAAAGGTGTCCGAATTCCGAGCATGTCGTCCAGGGTTGGGGTAGCGTGTGCAATCGTCTCGCAAGATGTTATTTTAAAATTATTTGTCTGTTGCAGGTTCGTCGTGAGCACAGAGAAGGCGTGTCGGCAAGACGTCGTGTATGGGTAAGTTTTTCCAAAGGTTTGTTAAAGTTTTAAAAATATTTTTTGGTAGTTTTTCTCAAGTCAAAGGTTTGTATAAGTTTTAAAAGTATTTAAAATGTTTTATATCTACCTAAATTAAAATGTAATGTTTTCTGTTCACAGGTTCGTCGCACCGGGGTTGCTGGTTGGCGCTATACAAAGGTAAGTTATCGTTATTTAAAATGCTCTATGTAGAGTACCGGCCTCTACATAAATCAAGAGAAATCGGTACAGGTAAGTTAGTCGTGACGTCTGGAACCCGAAAACAAGTATGGAAATAAATTCCAGTCAAAAATTTCGAGAGACTCTACCTAGAGTCCCGTTTTGTCAAACTATATAGGTGGTATTGTAGGTACTGATCTGGCGTCTTGGTTAAAGAAAACCGCGTTGCGATAGGAGCTATGGTTGTCGAGATATGAGGTTTTGAAAATATCCAATATGGCCGCCAAGATGGCCGCCAAAAGTTTGAAACGCTGCTACAGCCTCAAAAATCAACTTAAAATTAAGGTGTTTTGGGTCTTTGTAATGGCCGTGACCAAACCTATCACCTCCGCGTGTAAAAATTGACACTTGGATTTCGACTCTACATAGAGTCTTTTTCTATGTGATCGGATGGCGACTGTTAGGACAATGCCAATACAAAAAACCCCGTTCGAAAATAACAAAAAACAAAAATGTTATGCCACTTTTAAAATTTTCAATATGGCGGACAAAATGGCTGCTCTGAACCAACTTCGTCAGTTTCAAAGCTAAGTACCCTGAGTTTGGGCTCGTTAGAAAGGTCTTTGCAAACCCTGTCCAATGCGCACTCTTATAAGACGATAAGTGGCCCCCGTTATAAAATATTTACAAAAAACAAGAATTTTTACTTAGTAATTAACAGAAATCTGTGAATAAGGCCAAATTTAAAAATTTTAATACTTTTTATTATATAACTAATATAACTACACAGGATGGTTTGAAAATTTTAATTGTAACTAATTTGTAAAGGGTACCACGTGGTGACCTTGAAACTTCTAAAATCTGTAACTCAAAAACTATTCAATGAATTTTAAAAATTTAAACTTTGAATGAAAGAATGCCTAGATTTCTACAATATAAGCTACTTAAAATAATATGTCATCGATCGTTTGACCGAGCTATTTAAGGTTGAAAAGTCTTAAAATTTAAAAAGTCTATAATTCAGCCAAAACTTAACTTTTTTCAGATCTTGAAATGCCTCCCGAATGTCCGTAGCGGTGTCCAAGTGATGCTGTCGTCAGTTTTTATCCTGCTGCTCTGGATCTCCGACCTCGTGGCCACGTGCTTTTTGTTTTTTTGCCGATATCTCCGCGAGCCTTCGCGGGAAAAATCGGCAAATGGTGTCAAAAGATGCAACTCGTAAAGGCCTTCTTCAAGGCAGTTAAAAAACAGTGGGTCGTCGCTGCAGATTTCGAGAAAAATCACTTTCAATTTTCAAAATTTCACAAAAAACCACTTTTTTGCCTTTTATTCTGTGGCCACTACACTAAGAGCGACACGATTTTCACTATCGTGTGCGCCTTCACTTTCCGCTCACTTTGGTGTATCGCGAGTCAAAATCGGAGCACTTTTTACTATTTTTACGAATTTTTTGCCGCGGAGGGACCTTTTTTCGTGGCGCTCTCGAGTGCGGTTCGAGCGCGAATCGGTTAGGTTAGGTTAGGTTAGGTTAGGTTAGGTTAGGTTAGGTTAGGTTAGGTTAGGTTAGGTTAGGTTAGGTTAGGTTAGGTTAGGTTAGGTTAGGTTAGGTTAGGTTAGGTTAGGTTAGGTTAGGTTAGGTTAGGTTAGGTTTTTTTTTTTTTTTTTTTTTTTTTCCTGTCCGGGAGCGCTGTCCCGGCCCGCGAGCTATCCTACCCCTAGCATGACCAGGGACCTGATTTTCAGTTATTCCAGTTCTCACATTTATGCTTCTCGCACTTTTATTCTTCATACTTTATCTTTCTTTCATTCCTCTCGTTGCATACGTTTATTTTCTTTTTTCTTTCCTTATTTTTATGGCATGGGTGTTTAGTGACAGGCTAACATATCTTTATTGGCATAAATAATTTACAGTTTTCTTAGTCTACTTACAATATTTGGGCACATATTGATATAAATAAATTATATAATTGTAACTCCTTATTTTTACTTATTTCTACTTACAGCTATTTTAACAATTTTTTCACAGAAATCTAGAAATTTTAACTGTTTTTTCTTATCTTCTAATATACTACTCAGATTTGCTATATTTATATCTATATTAATCTCATGTTCCACCTCATATCTTTCTCTTCCAAATCTCGGGCAATCCGTGACAATATGTAGAGCACTTTCTTCTACGTCCGGGTCGCAAGGACACGATGGACTCTCCTTGCACTTGAAGCGATGCAAGTACGAAGAGAATCCACCGTGACCTGTGAAGAGCTGGACAATGATGGGACTGAAGGACAAAGTTTTGACGAGTCGGTACGCCCTAATTGCGTTCGGAAAAAACACCTTTGTGGTCGCGCCTTGTTCAGCGCTTACGTAGCGTTGGTTCCATTCGCAGAGCGAGTTTCTTCGGATTTCTCGCTTTGCGAATGAAATCGGACAGCTGTCATATTTCGGCTTTGATTTGAGCCGCAGTGCTGCGCATTTTGCCAACTCATCGGCTCTTTCGTTCCCCTCCAACCCTGCGTGAGCTTTTACCCAAAATAGGCTCAGTATTTTGCCGTCGTTTTTAAGCTCACGTATGTGTTCTCTAATTTGAACTGCGAGGGGGTGGGGAGAACATATGTTTGTAACCGTTTCAAGGGCTGAACGTGAATCGCTGAATATGCTGCAGCTTGGTTTTCGCCTTTTGATTACTTCTACGATAGCCTCAGCCAGAGCTAGCAATTCTGCCTGGTAGACGGTGCAGCATTCATCCAGTCTCAACTTCCGGGTACTGATTTCGATGGCGCCTTCCCTGATGGATAATGCGGCGCCGACTTTTCCCTCGATTTTGCTGCCATCGGTGAAAATGTTCAGGCAGCTGTTGATGTTCTGGTCCAATGCTGCCCCGTCCTCCAGGCAGGTGAATGTCAACTCTGACTGTTGCGCTGGGTGTGGCATAGCTGCGAACGGAACCGGTTTCTCAATATCTCGGTCTCCTATTACTCGCTGGGTGTGACCTTTCTTTATCTCATAAAGCAAGGCTGCTTCCCGGACTCTGATGTCCAGTGGAAGCAACCCAGCCAGTAATAGCGCCGAGGTTAGTGAGACAGTCCTGTAGCCTCTTATTATTTTCTGCGCGAAGCCACGCTGCACTGTTTCGAGCTCTTTCTTCACACAGATCTTATTGGTTGCAGGCGCCCATGCACTTGAAGCATACATAACTGTCGGCTCAACCACTGCCGTGTAGATGACCCTTATCACCTCCGACTGCAAGCCCCAAGTCACTTTTGCAGCTCTTGAGAGCTGCTTGTAAAAGTTCAGAGCTTTACGACAGACGTTCGCCACGTGCGAGTTGAATGTCAGTTTGTCGTCGATGGTGAGTCCCAGCAGTTTAATTTCCCTGGACATGCCAATGTCGCATCCGCCCATGCTCAGGCGTGGGGTATCGAACTTAAGTTTTCGCGTGATGACCATGGCCATCGTTTTGTGTGGCGCAAACTTAAGTTTGTTCCGAATTCCCCACGTCCGGACGTGCCCGAGTGCGGCATTGGCTTGCCTTTCGATATCTTGCGAGGTCTCACCATCAAAAACAAGGACCACATCGTCGGCGAACGCCTGCACGTAGTCCCCCCTTTCATGCAACTCTCTTAAAAGTGGGTCTAGAAGTAAATTCCAAAGAATTGGGCCTCCAATCGAACCTTGCACACACCCTTTTTCCGTGTGCTTCTCGTACTCCTCCCCAGAATACCGAACCTTTACTTTTCGATTTCGAAGATAACTGTCGATCACCCTTCTGAGATTTGCCGGACACTTTTCCTCAGCCAGTCGGACTCGGATCATGGGCCACCATGCGCTATCAAAGGCCCCCTCTATATCCAGCGACACGAGCGTTAACAGCTTCTTTTGCTCTAGCTTGCTGTTGATGTATCGCATTAGGGTATAGAGGGAGTCCTCGGTGCTCTTCTGGGGCATGAATCCAAACTGGCGAGTACTTATTCTTGGCAAAAGATGGAACTTGATTCGGGTGACCAACATCTTCTCGAAGATTTTTCCTAGCACTGGGAGGAGCCCGATTGGCCTATAGGATTTCGGGGTGTTGTAGCTTTCTTTCCCTGGTTTTCGCAGAACTATCACGGTGGCCTCCTTCCATGGATTCGGGAAGTGAGCAAGTTCTAGGCACTTGTTTACTATGCCTAGGAACATGTTCGGGTCGTTATGTATGGCCTCTATGCATATATCAACCGTGAAGCCATCTGCTCCGGGTGCTTTCTTTGGGTTGAATGCTTTCATCGCAATTTTTAACTCTGTCATCGTGAACAATGGGTCACAGAGGTCACCTTGTTTCCCACTATTTACCCTCTCTGCTTCAGTTCTAATTCTGCGATGTTCGGCATTGTCGCTGTCAGTGTTGTCCTCCGGATAAAACGTTTCAGCTAGAGCCTTCACGGAGCCTTTTGCGTCAAGTGCTTTGCCTTCAACCCAAAGCAGCTCATCCTCCTCTCTTTTCCTTGTCCTACCAATAACTCTATAAATCCCCTCCCATACCCCTTCCCTGTCCTGCTTACAACAGAAGTTCTTCCAGCTCTCTATTTTTGCCTTGTTTGCCTCTAATTCGTATTCCTTCTTCTTTTCCAGGTACTTTTCAATGACTCCCACCCTACGGACTGGCGCGGCACATCGGACTCTTCTCTTTCTGGTGGCGACTTCCTGTTTTAGCTGTGCGAGTTTCTCGGACCACCATGGTATGGTAAGTACTTGTGTGTGTTTTTTTGCTGGTATAGTATGTGTGCATGCGTGTGTTATTGCTTGAGTGTATGTGTGTATGACTGTTTCTATTTCTTCGATGTTGTGTGCGTGCTCTACTTTTGTGTGTGTTAGGTTGTGGTCTTTTTTAAATTGGGTCAATTTGTCATGAAATTGTACCCAATTTGCTTTTTTAGTGTTATAGAGCCTTGTTGTGCGTGTTATTTGTGTTCCGTGTGCTTTGTGTAGTTGTATGTTAAATGTGATACCATTGTGGTCCGAGCTCGTCATGTTCTCCACAACAGTCCATCCGTCAACAAGAGTGAGCATGTCCTCCGAGCAGACTGTGATGTCTACATGGCTGACATACCTTTTATCGCCTCTAACTGTATCAAATGTTGGTGTGGAGTCAATGTTGAGCACCTGGAGCCCCTTGTCATCGAGGAACTTCATGAGATCCTCTCCCCTAGGATTTGTCCTGACGCTTCCCCACCAGGTGTTCCAGGCATTAGCGTCTCCTCCAACAATAAGCTTCGTTTGCCCCAGTTCCTTGATCACCTTGCACAGCTGTTCCAGGTACGGTTCTAAGGGCTCGGTTCCCTCCAAGTAGATAGAGACCAGGTTGACCTCCCAGGCGCTAGTTCGGATCCCTACCACAGCGATGTTATTGGTGGTAAGCTGCGGGTATCGGATAACATCTAAGGTAGGGTCCAGTATTGCAATCGCAGCCTTTACCATCCCCTCACCTTGTTCCGTATTCTGGTAGATCCTAGTGCCTGGGTATGTCTTCAGTTTCTTAGGGGCTCCAACGTAGGGTTCCTGCAAGAGGAGTGCCACGGCTTTTGATTTTGTGGCTTCAAGGAAAACCTCGTCTGTTGCTAACTGCTTCTTTTTGAGGTTTGCTTGAATGATCTTGTAATGGACGCCCTTAGCAGTAGGCCACGGTGGATCTCGCAAATGCCTCCCACTTGCGCCTCACCGGGCATTCGTTGCTAAAGGCGCCATGATCCGTTTTTGCACTTCTTGCTTTGTTGCAGTTTACGCAGCAGGGAGGAGTTCCGCTCAGCCAGTCAGGGCATTCCGTTTTGAGGTGCGCCCCACCGCAGTGGCTGCACACATCAACTGCTTCAGAGCAGAATCGCTTCCCATGTCCGTACCCTAAACAGCGCGAACACTGTATAAGAGGGGACTGATCGGCGACCCTGACTCTCTGCATGTCGATGTGTACAGTCCCTGCGCCGGTAAGACTCTGCCAGAGTCGGGGTGACACCTTCATCACAATGTGGGAAGTGAGGGGGTTTCTTGCCCTACGACGATAACGTATTTCCATACGGTCATCGTCGCTGCTCACACCCCTCAGTAAGTGCCCGTTTTGTGTACGGATGGCCTTCATGACATCCTCATCCGTATTGTTCTGTAGGACGCCGTATAGGATGACAAGAGGGTCTTTGTTTTTCACATCCTCTACGCTAAGATGTCCTTCCCTCTCTACTATTCTTTCCTTTATCTTTCTTAGCTCTTCCTCGTTTTTACATCCCACTATTATCTTCCTGTCTTTTGCTTTTCTTATTTTGTCTATTCTTGCTCCTTCTTCCTTCGCATTCACCACCTTCCTGATTCTATCGAAGACTTGATCCCCTGTCTCCTGGTCATCCGTGGAGGAAACTATGATGGAGTGCATGGTGGTGTTTTCCTGCTCTGGTTTGTTTTGAGAACCCGCTGTTACACTAGCGTAGGAGCCCCTGCTCGTGTACCACTCCTGCTGTGTTTTTAGCGTCAATGTCAGACTCTCCATTTCCTTTTTGTGGTCTTCCAGGTATCTTCCATGCTCCTCTATCTTCCTAATCAATTCTTCCCCTTGCCCAGTCATTTCTGTTTTCCTTTCTTCTTCTTTCTTTTCTCCCTCATTTACTTTCGTGTGAGGAGCTTTGTCCGTGGGTGGTAGCGTTTTCGCTCTGTCTTGCTCAGACTCCTTCACCAGGTAATACAGTCTATCGACGGCTTCCAGGACCTTGACCTTAATCTCACTTTTCAAGTTGCGGCTGAATTCGAGATTTGTTTTGGCCTTGGAGAGACAGGCTTTAGCCTCAGCTGTCCGGGTCAGATATTTCATCTTCGGGGATTTCTCAGCGCTTGTCTGCGAAGTCCCCGCCTTCACCTTCAGAGCGCTGTCTTTGTGCGCAGGGTAAATCAAGGCCAATTTGGTCTTTGGCTGCCCTGGTTGGCTCATGGTCTTTTTTGGTTCGGGCGGTGTCGCCGAAGACAGCGCATCGAACGCATCAACACTCAGCCGCACCTTGTTGGGCTGATCGTCCGTCTGTGTCGAGGGGCCGGCCCTCTCTGTCATTTCACTTATTTCTATTTCTTCTTGAGGCTTGTCGGTAGTGTCCGCGGCCGGCATGTGCTTGGGGTCTGGGGTTCTAAACATCGCAAAGGAGTAGGATTCACCAAGTACTAGTAATTTAAGTAAGTAATTTAAGTTATTTAAGTAATTTAGGTAATTTAAGCAATTTAAGTAAATTAAGCTATTTAAGTAGTTTAAGTAAGTATGTATTTTTAATAAATATTTAAATAAATTATGTTTATTTTACCTAATATCCTTATGTTTTGCTTTCCAGATGGCGTTTTCGGATTCGGGCAGTCTACGTGCGTGGAGAATCGACGGGTGAGTACAATTTGGGGTAGGACTCGTCAAATTGAAGTGTGACGTGTAAAGAGTGTCAACTTCAGATACAAAATATGATACAAATAAAAACGAAAAAAAAATTTTTTGGTAGAGTCACTGAATTGCCCAAAATTTTGGTAGAGTCAGAAAGGTTGTTCAGGAGTACATAAAAACTTAAGGTATATAATTTGTTTGTCAAATTGTTTAAGGTAGAGTCGGCTCTACCAAAGTCACTATTCTAGGATTACACAATCGTCCACCAAGTCTTCGGACTTCGAAAATAAAATTTCTGTGTACAAAAAATTTTTTGACTCTATGTAGAGTCTTGAGACTCTACTTAAAAAATAGTTCAACTCAAGCCCTACAGTTTACAAAAAACCCCACTGCTGTAGGACTTCTGGTTGTGGAGATATTAAATTTTGAAGTTAATCCGAAAATCAAAAAGGTTGGGGTTGCAACCCCTAAAAAGTTCTAAAAAGTTACTATCTTAGACAAAGTATCAAATTCTTATGCTAAAATTAAAATATGACTGTGGAAAAGGTATTAAAATTAAGATTAATTTGTTTGAGGTTTCGAAAATTTTTCTAAGTCCAAAGTCGTTTTTAGGGGTAGGGGGTTGAAACTCCCCCCAAATGATCAGGGGAGGGCCCGAGGGTATCCGTCTCCTGGATACCGTGGGGGGGGTTTTAGGGGGGGGGAACAGGATAAAAATGTCAGATTTGGTCTAGCACCCCTAGTTTCGCCCCAAAATGCAAAACAAGTTTATTTGCGGTTGGTCGAGTGGTAAGGTACTTTTTGGAAAATCAATATTAAATAGAAAAATGAGACTGAAAAATCTGTAAAAATTACGGAGGTTATAAATTGAAACGTTCTAGGCTATTTTGACTTTGGAAGATTTTTGTTACATTTAAATTTATTCAGGGGGGCTCTCTAAAGTTAGGGGTTGTAAAACCAACAACCGCAAAAAAACACTAAAAAATTTATCCTACTCACCCCTGGCTCGGGAAAATTCTGGAAAAAATGATGGTGATAGCTAATTATGTAAGGAATAAGATTTCGTTTGAATTTTTGAAAAATTTACAGTGCAACTATGTTTAAAAAATTCCCAAAACTACCCCTTAAATTTATGACTTTTGTGGTCGTTTATCTTGGTAACCCTATGCGTGAAATACAATGTGTTTGGGCTCAAATGACTCGTCGTAATACAAAGAACTTAATTCTACCATCCAAATAATTAAAATATAAATAAATGAATAGATAGAGCCTATCAATGGTACATAAGTATCATATGTACAATTTATCTTAAAAAACTAAAAAATAATAATTAAACAATACAAAAACTTTAAAATAGGTCTATATATAGGTATTCTACCTACTGGTTCGTCAAAATATTCGCAAAAAAGATTTTTAAAATACCTACTATATACCACGTGACTTCCCACTTGTTCTATGTGGATCTTATTTTTAACTTAGCTCGGAAACTACTAGTCCGAAAAATCTGAAATTTTGCACAGTGGTAGTCCTATATTTATAGTTAATTTTAATGTTCCAAAAACACAAGGTCACAGATCTTATTTCGGTAATATAAAAGGTCAAAGTTCATAAAAGATTAAAAACCTTGTAACTTCCCAGGGGGTGGTCCAATCGGGATGATCAAAACGTCTTCTGGCAGGTCTTGAAGATCTTCACAAAATGATGTTCCTCAAAATGATCCCAGGACTCTGGAACCTGGACCACGTGCCACGTGGTTTAAGGGTTTTTTGGTTGTAACTCAGCGAGTTCTTACAGACAAAATCTGAAACTCAGCTGAGTCGTAGCCCCACTCAAGACGCGTCGATGTGCAGTGGAAAAAATGCAGGTTGTCGCTGAAAAACGTGCAGCGTTTCAGTCCGAAGATCCAGATGTTGGTGAATTTTCGGTTTTTTCGGTGTGGTGCCTCCAAAAATGGTCCAATTTGAAAAATTTTTTCAACACTGCAATCCTTGCGATAGCACGCATCCAATGACGTATCACAATGCACTATTTATCAATAAAAGCCAAACTTTGCGATTTTTCGAACGCGGAGCGACTCAATTTCGTGGCGCTCGGACTCGCGGCTCGAGTGGGACTGGTTAGGTTAGGTTA
>OX352233.1:13766141-13774932 GCA_947086465.1 Eupithecia exiguata
CATATATTGACAATATTAAATTTTATAGAAATCATTAAATAATAAAAGTCACAAAAACCATCAAAATCATTAAAATCACTAGAATCATTAAAATTACCAAAATCATTAAAATCACCAGAATCATTAAAATCATCAGAATCATTAAAATCACCCAAATCATTAAAATCATCAAAATCATTAACATCATCTGAATCATTAAAATCATCAAAATCATTAAAATCACTTAAATCATTAAAATCATCTTAACCATTAAATCAAAAACAAAAAGAATTCATCCTATCAATATTATCACACATAAAACAAAATATCAAATCTACTTTTGCATTATTTAAGAGTTGACCCATTCGCCTTTGCAGCTTGCCTCAGAATATTTTCCGCAAAAGCTAGAAAATGGGTCCGGCGGTTGTCGTCGTTGATTGCTACTTGTAAATTACCTACTGTCAGATCCAGATCCATTCTGCACTCACAACCATGACGGTCCAGTCCATATTTCGGACAGTCGAGCAGTATATGTTCAATGCTCTCTGGACTGACACTGTCGCATGTGCAGAATGGGTCGTCTGCTAGCTTAAACCTGTGCAGGTATGCTTTAATGCCTGTATGGCCACTGAAAAGTTGTGTTTGCAGAGCGTTCGCGTCTATTTTACACAGGATTTGGTAAGCTCGTTTTACTTCGGGGAAGAACATCCTCGTGACTGCGCCGGTCGTCGCGCTGCTGTACCGCTGCTGCCACTTCTCGAGAGTTTCAGTCCTGATGGAGCGCTTTGCGAAGGACAGCGGGAACGAGTCATACGCTGGAGCTACTTTCAGTGTAGTAGCAGCCTTGGCCAGTTCGTCAGCTCGCTCATTCCCAGTGATCCCTACATGTGCTCTGATCCAAAAGAGATGAACGCCGTCAACTTCCTTCAGTGTCTCCTGGATCTCCCGGGCTACTAGGTTTTCCGTCCCAGGGTCAGCAATGGTTTCTAGTGCAGATCGAGAGTCCGAGATTATGTTTCCGCCATTATGACTGTCCCTCAGGTATGTAGCAGCTCTCAATATGGCGACCATCTCAGCCTGGAAGACTGAACAGTAGCTGGCGAGTTTTATCTTAAACGATTTGACTTCCTTGCTGCCCTTCCAGATCGAGACAGCCGCGCCTACTTTTCCATCAAGTTTGCTGCCATCGGTGTACGCCTTCAACAAGTCGTTTTCAATTTGATCGGCCTCTTGTTGATTGTTGATGATTCCAAAGCCTATATGTTTTCTTTCGGAAGGATGCGGTAGGTGAAACGGGGAAGCTCGTTTTTCCAGAGGCCGTCCTGGAAGGGCAGCAAGGGGCTTCCCCCTCTTTATTTCGTACAGGGCTGCTTGTTCCTGAAGTCTTAGGTCAAGGGGCAAGATCCGAGAAATCAAGACGCTGGAGTTGAGGGAGGTAGTGCGATGAGCTCTACTGATCTTCAGAGCAAACATCCGAGTCATGTGGTCCAGTCTCTGCCTTATGAATTTTCTCTCTGCAGCCCGGGCCCAGGCACTGGCGGCATACAAAACTACTGGCTCCACGGTTACCAAGTAGAGCAGCCTCATAATTTCGGAGTTAAGGCCCCACTGAGTCTTCACCACCCTGGACATCATCTTACAGATGTTAACAGCTTTTCGGTATGTATTGTCCAGGTGTTCCCTGAAGCTTAGCGTCCTATCAATTGTGAGACCTAGAACCTTAAGACTGCTCGACAGGTCCAGGATTCTTCCGCCAAGTGTGAACTGTGGTGCGTCGTATTTCAGCTTCTTCGTTATCACGACCGCCTGTGTTTTGTGCGCTGCAAAACGCATCTTGTAAGACGCTCCCCAGTCAGAAATCCGGTCCAAAGCTTTATTTACTTTGACCTCCAGCTGTGCAGTTGTCGTGGCACTAGCTATAACAAGAATGTCATCAGCGAAAGCCTGGATATGGGCGTCGAGTGTTTCGGCTACTTCCAGAAGTGGGTCCAGCTGAATGTTCCAGAATAACGGTCCGCAGATTGATCCTTGGACACACCCCTTGTTTGTTTTTCTATGAACAAGTTCTCCCATATAGCCCAAAGTCACGCTTCTTCCCGTGAGGTAGCTCACAACAAGTTTAAAGGTTGATTTGTCGACTCCTTTACTGTGAAGCTGCTTCAGAATACCAGGCCACCAGCAGTTGTCAAATGCCCCTTCGATGTCAAGAGAGATAACGGCCACTATCTTCTTCTCTCTTACCCCCTGCCTCACCATGTCAACAGCATCGTAAAGGGCATCCTCGGTGCCTCTCTGTGGAGTAAATCCATATTGACGGGGATTGAGTAGCGCTTTACTGCCCAAGTACCATGCAATTCGTGTAGCCACCAACTTTTCCAGCACCTTGCCCATGACTGATAAGAGACCTATAGGCCTATATGATTTTGGTGCCGAGTAGTCATCTTTACCAGGCTTCGGGATAACTTTTATACGGGCCTTCTTCCACATCCGAGGAAAGTACCCGATTCTGAGGCATGCATTGAAGATGGATAACTGGATCAATGGAGCCGCCTCAAAACTATTCAGGTATATGTCCGACGTCATTCCATCTTCGCCAGGTGATTTCCTAGGACTCATTTTGGTGTAAACCGTTTTTATTTCCTCCAACGTGAAGCTCGGGCAATCTTGAGGATGATTTTCACCAGTAATCCCTTCAATAATCTCGGTCATTTCTCTCCTGAGTCTTGCCTGCTCTTCCGTGTCAGTGGACTCCTCGTCTAAGGGGTAGAAAGTTTCGGCTAGAAGTTCTGCTGAGGCTAGGGAGTCCATAGGATCTGAGTTAATATTACGGCGCAGCATTTTTTCCGCCGAGCTTCCTTCACACAGTTTTAAGACTCGGTATGACCTCTGCCAAACTGTCTCCTTTTTCTCCCCCGTACAAAAGTCTTTCCAGCTAGCATTGATGGCCGCTTGCATCATCTCCTTGTACTCGGCTCTCGCTATTCTGTACTCTTCAGCAACCTTTCCCCTCCTGACTGGATTGGCTCTCCTTATCCGATCCCTTCGCCTCAGCACTTCCTTTTTCTTCTCTGTTAGTTCTTTTGTCCACCATATTAACTTTTTTACTTTCTTTGTTGCAGGAATCTCCGGCATCGTGCTTCTGCAGGCTTCAAGGATGGCGCCTGTGTACTCTTCGGCTACGTTGTCTACTCCGACCGCATCAGTTACCGCTTCAATCACGTCTACGCTGAAGATATTGTCGGTAAGTTTTGTCCGCAGCAATTTCCGGAAAACCTTCCAGTCCGTTTTGTCAGTCCTGAAGATTCTTGTTCCCGTTCGCCTTTTCTCCTGCTCAGGTTTGTCCAGATTGATTTCAAATATTATCAGTCTGTGATCGGATAAAGTAACAGACGTGGTGTCAACATGCCAGTTCCTGACTCTATCAAGCAGTCCAGTGGAGGAAGCAGTTACATCGACAATACTGGAGAATACCCTTTCTCCACGGTAAGTGTGGAATGTTGGTGTGTTTCCCTCGTTAAGAATATGAAGGTTATGTTGTGTGACAAACTCCATGTACTTCGCGCCCCTACCGTCCTCCTCGCAGCAACCCCACCAAGGACTTGCGGCGTTGATGTCTCCGGCGACGAGGATGTTCGCTGTCCCCATCTTGGTGATAATCCTCTGAATATTACGTAAGTCGTCTTCTATGTCTAGAGTCTTATCCAAATATACGTTTATAATGCCTACCTTAGTGGGCCCTACTTTAAAAATTACACCTACAATAGACTCATAAACAAAATCAGGGTTTTCTATGACATCTATATTAGGATCAACAACGACAACCGCCGCGCGAACAGGTTTCAATCTATCATTCGTCTTTTTTTGAATTATTCTAAAGTTAGTAGAGACATGGCCTTTAGCCCCCACATATGGTTCCTGCAGTAACAGGATTGAAAAGCTGTTTAAAGTAGCTGCATGCAGGCACTCTTTCATAGCAGAGAAACCTCGACCCAGGTTAGCTTGACCTATTTTTAGAGTCTTTTGGGTGCCCTCGGCTAGCAATGGTAGCAGGTTAAGCTACGTGCCAGGCGGTCCCACTTCCTCCATTCTGGGCACTCAGATGCATACGCTGGGTGAGCGCTGTCCTTCGACTGGCTCGATTGGGTGCAGTGTACACATCTGGGTGCGGAATTCCGATTTCGGCACTCTCGTGTGTCATGCTCCTCGGAACAGTACCCGCATCTTACTTTGTCCTGACAGTCCCGGGCTATATGGCCAAAGGCCAGGCACCGGTAGCATTGGACTACCGGAGACTGATCAACGGCCTGGACTGTTTGATATCCGATGCGAAGCTCCCTGTCCCTCAAGCAGTTCCACAGGGCTGGACTCATTTCCAAGATCACATTAGCTCTTGCGTTGTTCCGAATCCGGCTACGACGTAGTACTTTAACCGCGATTTTGTCCGGCATTGGATCAGGCAACAGTTTTCGATTTTGGGAGACCAAGGCCTCCTCGAGCTTTGAGTTGCTTAGGTCATTAGCAACAGCCAGGAGCTTCAAGAGCGGAAGCTTTACAGCTGGCTGAGTGACGGTAAGCTTCTCGGAGGACCTCGTGATGGCCTCTTTAAGTGCCTTTCGGTCGCTTTCTGAATCGCAGTTTATCACCACTTTCTGGTTCCGGACTTTTCTAAGGCTGCTCACTCCTATCCCCAACTGGACCACGTCCACCTTCTCCTTCAAATTCTGCACAACGTCAGAACTCGAATGGAGAGGGTCCGCCGACTCAACCATAATCGGGTATCGTGGCCTCAACAGTGCTTCTTTATATGAAGCACCAAGAGTCCCGACTCCCGAGTTGGCTGCCGGAATAGGTGAGAGCAGTTGTAATGGCCTCGTTGTGCCCGGTTCCAGACCGAGATCCTGTGACATTATCTCGTGTCTCAAGCTTTCCACCGCCATTCTTATAGGAGCAGTAGTTTCGGCAGTGGTATCTCTCAGCTCCAACAAACTTCGTTTAATGTCTTCCATTTTGGAGGACAGAATGGCGGTGGTTTCCTTAGCCTCAGTGTTAGCCTTAAGCTCCCTCACTTCCTCGGAGATTGTTTCGACTACGGCACGAGTCTCTCCACAGAGATCAATGATCGGTCCTAGTTCCGGTGTTATTGCCGACTCTGACAACGCCTCCTTTACCGCGAGGCTGATGTCGTGCTTGTTTGGAGCCTGCAACAAGTAAGCTTCATCTGGTCTCATCTCTGGTGGCATTGCTGCCTTCTGCAGAAGGCTATCAACGTTCCTTCGCAGTGCGTCCAGCTGTGATGAGACACTTCCGATAAGAGAGTTCAGTTTCGTGATTTCGGACTTGATTGCATCCCATTTCAGGGTGCCAGTGTCCGATTGACCTTCTGAGATGGAGCTTCCGAGCTGAACGCTTTTATCTAGCTCTTTGATAGCCTGCCCTACTTCTCTAATTTCCCTGAATGGCGTCTCGGTTTCGTAGCCAAGCCATAGTCTAATGGCTTTAGCTTCCTCCAAAGTCCCCCCTATGTCCGTGCGAGCGAGGGCGAGCTCTGAATATGAATGCTCCCACATCCTCTTGAGCTCCTTTGAGTGGGCCCTCTCGACACGAACCAGTTCCACAGCGTGTCGTGTGCGCTCCTTCTCAAGGTTATTGAGGTGTCTAGCCCTAGACTCTGACAGAGACAAAACGGTTTCATAAAGGGACTGCATGCTGTCCAAAGCAACAACTTTGCATTCACGCTTCATGTTGCCAGCCGTTTCCAGTGCTGACTTCCCTCTCTGCAAGTGATCATTGGCAAGCTTGCTGGCAGAGTCGGTTTCTACGCGCGTTTTCCTCTTCGGGGTTGTATAGAGGACGCTCACCCGCCTTTCTGCATCCCCAATGATCGATGATACGATCGAAGACTCGGCATCGCTATTTGGTGTCTCTGGGCGCGGGATGTCTACTGTCTCCAACATTCGGTCAACCAGTTCCAAGGTGTCAAGAGGTTCTTCACTTGGACGCTCCACCTCCGTTGATTGGGGTATGGGTGCACTTGGGGCGTCTGAAGACCTAGGTGAGGTTCCCTCTGAGAGGGCTGGTCGAATTTCAGTTGAAACCTGTCCGTGAGAAGAAGAACACTCATCTGGTAGAGATCCCGTCTTCGGAGTTGTCGTCAGCTTAGCCAGAACCTTTTCCCTCAGGGATCTGACCGGTTTGGATACAGCAGATGACAGCTTTCTGTCCTTTGCGGGCTTAACCGTCGAAAACTTTGTTGACGACTTCGTAGGCGCGTTGGACATGGTGTGACAGATGAAAAAGCAACACTACCCAGGAACGCTGGCAGGCAAAGTTCAAAACACACAGTTTGCCCGAAGCTCACCAAGTTCAACACAGAAAACCGCAAATCTGCACAACAATTGGCTCAGCCAAAAAACGGTTTTGAAATTAGGTTAGGTTAGGTTAGGTTAGGTTAGGTTAGGTTAGGTTAGGTTAGGTTAGGTTAGGTTAGGTTAGGTTAGGTTAGGTTAGGTTAGGTTAGGTTAGGTTAGGTTAGGTTAGGTTAGGTTAGGTTAGGTTAGGTTAGGTTAGGTTAGGTTAGGTTAGGTTAGGTTAGGTTAGGTTAGGTTAGGTTAGGTTAGGTTAGGTTAGGTTAGGTTAGGTTAGGTTAGGTTAGGTTAGGTTAGGTTAGGTTAGGTTAGGTTAGGTTAGGTTAGGTTAGGTTAGGTTAGGTTAGGTTAGGTTAGGTTAGGTTAGGTTAGGTTAGGTTAGGTTAGGTTAGGTTAGGTTAGGTTAGGTTAGGTTAGGTTAGGTTAGGTTAGGTTAGGTTAGGTTAGGTTAGGTTAGGTTAGGTTAGGTTAGGTTAGGTTAGGTTAGGTTAGGTTAGGTTAGGTTAGGTTAGGTTAGGTTAGGTTAGGTTAGGTTAGGTTAGGTTAGGTTAGGTTAGGTTAGGTTAGGTTAGGTTAGGTTAGGTTAGGTTAGGTTAGGTTAGGTTAGGTTAGGTTAGGTTAGGTTAGGTTAGGTTAGGTTAGGTTAGGTTAGGTTAGGTTAGGTTAGGTTAGGTTAGGTTAGGTTAGGTTAGGTTAGGTTAGGTTAGGTTAGGTTAGGTTAGGTTAGGTTAGGTTAGGTTAGGTTAGGTTAGGTTAGGTTAGGTTAGGTTAGGTTAGGTTAGGTTAGGTTAGGTTAGGTTAGGTTAGGTTAGGTTAGGTTAGGTTAGGTTAGGTTAGGTTAGGTTAGGTTAGGTTAGGTTAGGTTAGGTTAGGTTAGGTTAGGTTAGGTTAGGTTAGGTTAGGTTAGGTTAGGTTAGGTTAGGTTAGGTTAGGTTAGGTTAGGTTAGGTTAGGTTAGGTTAGGTTAGGTTAGGTTAGGTTAGGTTAGGTTAGGTTAGGTTAGGTTAGGTTAGGTTAGGTTAGGTTAGGTTAGGTTAGGTTAGGTTAGGTTAGGTTAGGTTAGGTTAGGTTAGGTTAGGTTAGGTTAGGTTAGGTTAGGTTAGGTTAGGTTAGGTTAGGTTAGGTTAGGTTAGGTTAGGTTAGGTTAGGTTAGGTTAGGTTAGGTTAGGTTAGGTTAGGTTAGGTTAGGTTAGGTTAGGTTAGGTTAGGTTAGGTTAGGTTAGGTTAGGTTAGGTTAGGTTAGGTTAGGTTAGGTTAGGTTAGGTTAGGTTAGGTTAGGTTAGGTTAGGTTAGGTTAGGTTAGGTTAGGTTAGGTTAGGTTAGGTTAGGTTAGGTTAGGTTAGGTTAGGTTAGGTTAGGTTAGGTTAGGTTAGGTTAGGTTAGGTTAGGTTAGGTTAGGTTAGGTTAGGTTAGGTTAGGTTAGGTTAGGTTAGGTTAGGTTAGGTTAGGTTAGGTTAGGTTAGGTTAGGTTAGGTTAGGTTAGGTTAGGTTAGGTTAGGTTAGGTTAGGTTAGGTTAGGTTAGGTTAGGTTAGGTTAGGTTAGGTTAGGTTAGGTTAGGTTAGGTTAGGTTAGGTTAGGTTAGGTTAGGTTAGGTTAGGTTAGGTTAGGTTAGGTTAGGTTAGGTTAGGTTAGGTTAGGTTAGGTTAGGTTAGGTTAGGTTAGGTTAGGTTAGGTTAGGTTAGGTTAGGTTAGGTTAGGTTAGGTTAGGTTAGGTTAGGTTAGGTTAGGTTAGGTTAGGTTAGGTTAGGTTAGGTTAGGTTAGGTTAGGTTAGGTTAGGTTAGGTTAGGTTAGGTTAGGTTAGGTTAGGTTAGGTTAGGTTAGGTTAGGTTAGGTTAGGTTAGGTTAGGTTAGGTTAGGTTAGGTTAGGTTAGGTTAGGTTAGGTTAGGTTAGGTTAGGTTAGGTTAGGTTAGGTTAGGTTAGGTTAGGTTAGGTTAGGTTAGGTTAGGTTAGGTTAGGTTAGGTTAGGTTAGGTTAGGTTAGGTTAGGTTAGGTTAGGTTAGGTTAGGTTAGGTTAGGTTAGGTTAGGTTAGGTTAGGTTAGGTTAGGTTAGGTTAGGTTAGGTTAGGTTAGGTTAGGTTAGGTTAGGTTAGGTTAGGTTAGGTTAGGTTAGGTTAGGTTAGGTTAGGTTAGGTTAGGTTAGGTTAGGTTAGGTTAGGTTAGGTTAGGTTAGGTTAGGTTAGGTTAGGTTAGGTTAGGTTAGGTTAGGTTAGGTTAGGTTAGGTTAGGTTAGGTTAGGTTAGGTTAGGTTAGGTTAGGTTAGGTTAGGTTAGGTTAGGTTAGGTTAGGTTAGGTTAGGTTAGGTTAGGTTAGGTTAGGTTAGGTTAGGTTAGGTTAGGTTAGGTTAGGTTAGGTTAGGTTAGGTTAGGTTAGGTTAGGTTAGGTTAGGTTAGGTTAGGTTAGGTTAGGTTAGGTTAGGTTAGGTTAGGTTAGGTTAGGTTAGGTTAG